>OZ005735.1:21843714-21878714 GCA_963930755.1 Eudasyphora cyanicolor | reverse complement strand
AGCCAAGAGCAAAGAGAGCAAGGGAATGAAAGAGAGCGAGGGGGAGAAAGACTATGTCTGTAAGAGGGCATACATACAGCAAGCATAAGTACAAACAAGAAATCTGGGCAAAATAAATAGTAACACAAAGAATTTTAATGAAATTTGTGCGAAAGAGAAATTGTGGTTAAATGGGGTCATCACTTAGCTTAAGGGAAAGGAGGGGTAGGTGGACTTTTGCTGAAAACTGGGGAAAAGTAGAAAATCTTGGCCTTAGGCAGATTAATTTGTGAGTGATGATGTTCTACCAAACTTGATGTATTCAAAGCAAGCAAAACATTTCCGTTTTTTCCCTCTCTCTCTCTCTCTCTCTCAAATTGAGCTGGAAATTTCAAAGGCAAAGGCAAAGACTCCAAAAAAAAAAAAAATCATTGATATTCTAAGAGTTTAGCCAAAATAACAGGGAATGGGAATTTTGCTCTTAGGAAAAAATTCTATGAATTTGTTTTAGTTAATAGGGAAAATTGCGTTTTGTGTTTATTGAAAGGAAGAATTTATACAAAGCTTTGGAAATAAATTATTTCAACTAACACGTAAAACAAAAAAAAAATCTTAAAAACCAGTAAGGAAAGGCTAAAGTCGGGCGCTGCCGACTATATAATACCCTACACCACTCTCGTAATATTGAATGACTCTGATATATAAATTTTGTAATTCATGTATAAATTGTTTACATAAATTTACTTCTGGGACATTTTATACTTAAATAATACCCTGTACCACAGTGTGGTGTAGGGTATAAAAACGATTGGATCTAAAGAGCCAAATCGGATGAAACATATATATGTGAGCTATAGCTAAATCTTAACCGATTTTCTTCAAATTCGGTAGTGTTGGTTCATGGATCAAGAAACTCTACCATTCTAAATTTCAAAATGATTGGATGTAAAATACAGCTTCTACAGGACTAAAGGGCCAAATCGGACGAAACATATATATGGGAGCTATAGCTAAATCTTAACCGATTTTCTTCAAATTCGGTAGTGTTTGTTCATGGATCAAGAAACTCTACCATTCTAAATTTCAAAACGATCGGATGTAAAATACAGCTTCTATAGGACTAAAGGGCCAAATCGGACGAAACATATATATGGGAGCTATAGCTAAATCTTAACCGATTTTCTTCAAATTCGGCAGTGTTGGTTCATGGATCAAGAAACTCTACCATTCTAAATTTCAAAATGATTGGATGTAAAATACAGCTTCTACAGGACTAAAGAGCAAAATCGGACGAAACATATATATGGGAGCTATAGCTAAATCTTAACCGATTTTTTTCAAATTCGGCAATGTTGGTTCATGGATCAAGAAACTCTACCATTCTAAATTTCAAAATGATTGGATGTAAAATACAGCTTTTATAGGACTAAAGGGCCAAATCGGACGAAACATATATATGGGAGCTATAGCTAAATCTTAACCGATTTTCTTCAAATTCGGTAGTGTTGGTTCATGGATCAAGAAACTCTACCATTCTAAATTTCAAAATGATTGGATGTAAAATACAGCTTCTACAGGACTAAAGGGCCAAATCGGACGAAACATATATATGGGAGCTATAGCTAAATCTTAACCGATTTTCTTCAAATTCGGTAGTGTTGGTTCATGGATCAAGAAACTCTACCATTCTAAATTTCAAAACGATCGGATGTAAAATACAGCTTCTATAGGACTAAAGGGCCAAATCGGACGAATCATATATATAGGAGCTATAGCTAAATCTTAACCGATTTTCTTCAAATTCGGTAGTGTTGGTTCATGGATCAAGAAACTCTACCATTCTAAATTTCAAAACGATCGGATGTAAAATACAGCTTCTATAGGACTAAAGGGCCAAATCGGACGAAACATATATATGGGAGCTATAGCTAAATCTTAACCGATTTTTTTCAAATTCAATAGCGATCTTAACAGCCGCGAAATACTCTAAACTGCAAAATTTCAGAACGATCGGAGTGAAATTGCGACCTGTAGTCGACGAACAACTTTACATGGACAGACGGACGGACGGACGGACGGACAGACATCGTTAAATCGACTCAGCTAGTGATTCTGAGTCGATCGGTATACTTTAAGGTGGGTCTAGCTGTGTTATTTTCAGGTGTTACAAACATCTGCCGTGAAACAAACTTATAATACCCTGTACCGCAGTGTGGTGTAGGGTATAATAAGAACATCAGGTTAAACTTTTTAAAATTCAAATACTAATTATTCGGCACAGAATGGGAAACTTCAACTTATGAAATCTTTACGGCAATTTAAATGTATTAAAATTTTACCACAAAACTTCGACATTTTTTTTTTTTTGAAATATCTTCGAAGGCGTATGATTGTATAGGGTGATCTAAGTAGAGATACTTTTTTCAATAGCCTTTTTTGACAGATCACGTCTGATTCGTGTCATGCTGTCATGTTATTTTTGTTAAGTATTGTTTGGCATTTCATCATGGAAAGACTTACGCCTGAACAACGTTTACAAATCATTCAGTTGTATCTTCGCCAATTGCGCTAAGTTCAGTTTTTTTAAATCCAAAAAAAAAACACTTTCCAGTCGACACACGATCTTGACACCCATGAGCAATATTTTAGCTCTCGTTAAGAGCTATATTTTTGCCATTGACCGATCCCCGATCCAACGTACCGGAACCATGGGTCCATATTTATTCAAAAATGATGCCGTTGAGAACGTAACCGTCAATGGCGACCGTTCGATTCAGGCCTCGGAGCAAAACATCACGCGTGTCATTCGCCAGTTACCAGTCGAAATGCTCGAACGAGTCATCGAAAATTGGACTCAACGGATGGACCATCTGAGACGTAGCCGCGGCCAACATTCGATAGATAATAATCTTCAAAAAATAAATGCCAAAGAATGTTCTTTCAAATGATAATTATCATTCCCCATTCAATTTGAATTTTCTGTGTTTTTTCCTTTAAAAAGTAGGGAACGCTATATATTATTTATATATTATATATCCAAACTTTTTATCACAAAAATCCATCATTTATTTATGAATTCACTTCGAAGGCTGATGATTAGTATTATTTGCATTACTATTACGTATACGATCTGAAAATCGCCATGAATTCGTTACAAAGTCGCTTGATTAATATTCATTTATTATTACGTATACGACTCATAAATAACTCATTTGACATTTGAAATAAATAAGTAAGAAAATGTCAGACGAAAAAGGTTAATTTATAAGGCAAAGACTTTACCCTCACCTTGAGTCCCAAAATAAATTTTGGTAAATTTATTAATTTTTTTGTTTTAATTAAATTATTATCAATTTAAATAGCATTTAATAACTTTAAAGTATGTATGTACTGGTATTAATGGTAAAAACTGTTTACTTTTGGTACAAAATGGTCCATTTGTGTGGGAGGTACCAAAAGGGGCGTCTCAATAACGGTCACTTTTCTATGGACTCTAGGTACTACAAAAGCATTACACTGTACGAAATGTCAACTATTTGTATGCACTGGTATTAAAGTTAAAAGCTGTTAACTTTTGGTACAAAAAGGGCCATTTGTGTGGGAGGTACTAAAAGGTGCCTGCCAATAACGCCCATTTTTCTCTGGACTCTAGGTACAATAAAAGCATTATTCTGTACAAAATTTCAAGTATTTGTATGGACTGGTATTAAAGTTATATGCTGGTAACATTTGATACAAAATGGTCCATTTGTGTGGGAGGTACCAAAAGGAGCGTTGCAATAATGCCCATTTTTAACTGTGTTTTAGGTAATATTAAACCATTACACTGTACAAAATTTTAAGGCTTTGTATGCACTGGTAATAAAGTTATAAGCTTTTATATTTTGGTTCAAAATTGTCCATTTGTGTAGGAGGTACCAAAAGGGGCTTGGCAACTTCGCCCATTTTTCTCGAGGTAATAGTGACTAATAAAGTAATACTATGTGTAGAATTTCAGAGGATTCAAATAAGTACTATAGAAGTTATTAAATAATCAATATTTCACTAAATGTTAACCCTTTGTGGGGGAGGTACTAGAAGGAGAGGACCAATATGGCCCATCTTCGAACTTAGCCGAAGATAGAAGAAAATATTACCACATACCAAATTTGAAGTCAATCGGTTACTCCTTTCGAGAGTTATTGTGCGCACTAGCCAGCAGACAGACAGACAGACGGACGGACATTGCTCATTCGACTTAAAATGACCCAAAACGGATATCCGCCGAACATACTTAGGGTTTCAGGTCACTCCTTCGATGTGTTACACTTTTGGCTCGTAGCGAATGATATATACCCTCCTCTCTAAGGTGAGGGGATAAAAATTATATAAAAAAGTTTGGGGAAAATAAGTTTCGAGTTAAGTAACTGTTACTACAATTTAAGGAAATAATGTCTAACTTTTCGTGTGGTACAGTGGGGAGAAAATAATTAAATATGGTACAGTGGGGACAAAAAACCTCCCAGGAGCGAGAGTATCTCCGAAAACATTAATTGAAGACAAGAAGAAATTTTTATTTATAGAAAATTGCTAAAAACAATATTATTTTTTAATAGAAAATTTCATTTTATTTATAGAAAATGTTTTTAATTTGTTATTTTCATATAAATTTTTAAAACAAATTTTGAGAAATTTTTTATAAACAAATTTTTAGCAAATTTTCTATAAATGGAAAATATCTAAGAAAAATTTATTAATGAAAAATGTCTTAAGAAAATTTATTTAATAAAAATATCCAAGAAATTTTATACAAATAAAAAATTCTTGAGAAATTTTCTATACATAAAAAATTTCTGAGAAATCTTCTAAAAATAAAAAATTTCTGAGAAATCTTCTAAAAATAAAAAATTTTCTATAAATAAAAAAATTTCTGAGAAATTTTCTATAAATAAAAAAAATTCTGAGAAATTTTCTATAAATAAAAAAAATTCTGAGATATTTTCTATAAATAAAAAATTTCTGAGAAATTTTCTATAAATAAAAAATTTCTGAGAAATTTTCTATAAATAAAAAATTTCTAAGAAATTTTCTATAAATAAAAAAATTCAGAGAAATTTTCTAAAAACAAAAAAAAATCTGAGCAATTTTCTATAAATAAAAAAATTTCTGAGAAATTTTCTATAAATAAAAAAATTCTGAGAAATTTTCTATAAATAAAAAAAATTCTAAGAAATTTTCTATAAATAAAAAAATTTCTGAGAAATTTTCTATAAATAAAAAAAATTCTGAGAAATTTTCTATAAATAAAAAAATTTCTGAGATATTTTCTATAAATAAAAAATGTCTGAGAAATTTTCTGTAAATAAAAAAAATTCGGAGAAATTTTCTATAAATAAAAAAATTTCTGAGAAATTTTCTATAAATAAAAAAATTTCTGAAAAATTTTCTATAAATAAAAAAAATTCTGAGAAATTTTCTAGAAATAAAAAAAATTCTGAGAAATTTTCTATAAATAAAAAAAATTCTAAGAAATTTTCTATAAATAAAAAAATTTCTAAGAAATTTTCTATAAATAAAAAAATTTCTAAGAAATTTTCTATAAATAAAAAAATTTCTAAGAAATTTTCTATAAATAAAAAAATTTCTAAGAAATTTTCTATAAATAAAAAAATTTCTAAGAAATTTTCTATAAATAAAAAAATTTCTAAGAAATTTTCTATAAATAAAAAAATTTCTGATAAATTTTCTATAAATAAAAAAATTTCTGATAAATTTTCTATAAATACAAAATTTCTGAGAAATTTTCTATAATAAAAAATTTCTGAGAAATTTTCTTAAATAAAAAATTTCAGAGAAATTTTCTATTAATAAAAAAATTTCTGAGAAATTTTCTACCAAAAAAGTCATAGAAATTATTTGGAAAAAAAACTTTCTAAAAATAAATAAAATACTAAGAAATTTTCTACATATTTCTATTTATAGAAATTTTCTATTTATTTACAGAAAATTTCTTAGCAATTTCGTATTTTTGGAAACTTTCTTTATTTATAGAAATTTTTGTGGAAATTTTTAGTTATAGAAAATTTTTTATTTATAGAAAATTTCTTAAAAATTTGATAGTTTTAGAAAATTTCATAGAAATTTTCTAATTAATGAAAATTTCTTAGAATTTTTTTGTTTATAGAAAATTTCCCAGAAATTTTTTATTTATAGAAAATATCTCAGAAATTTTTTATATATAGAAAATTTCTCAGAAATTTTTTATTTATAGAAAATTTACCAGAAATTTCTTAGAAATTTTTTATTTGCAGAAAATTTCCTAAACATTTTTTATTTATAGATAATTCTTAGAATTTTTTTATTTATAGAAAATTTCTTAAACATTTTTTTATTCATAGAAAATTTCTGAAACAATTTTTATTTACTGAAAATTTCGTAGAAATTTGTTATTTATTGAAAATTTGTTAGAAATTTGTTATTTATTGAAAATTTCTTAAATATTTCTTTATTTTTAGAAAATTTCTTAGATTTATTATTTATAGAAGATTTCGTAATAATTTTTTATTTATAGAAGATTTTTTAAACATTTTTTATCTATAGAAAATTTTTTGGAAATTTTTTATTTATATAAATAAAAAAATTTCTGAGAAATTTTCTATAAATAAAAAAAATTCTGAGAAATTTTCTATAAATAAAAAAAATTCTGAGATATTTTCTATAAATAAAAAATTTCTGAGAAATTTTCTATAAATAAAAAATTTCTAAGAAATTTTCTATAAATAAAAAAATTCTGAGAAATTTTCTAAAAACAAAAAAAATTCTGAGCAATTTTCTATAAATAAAAAAATTTCTGAGAAATTTTCTATAAATAAAAAAATTTCTGAGAAATTTTCTATAAATAAAAAAAATTCTGAGAAATTTTCTAGAAATAAAAAAAATTCTAAGAAATTTTCTATAGATAAAAAAATTTCTAAGAAATTTTCTATAAATAAAAAATTTCTAAGAAATTTTCTATAAATAAAAAAATTTCTGAGAAATTTTCTTAAATAAAAAATTTCAGAGAAATTTTCTATTAATAAAAAAATTTCTGAGAAATTTTCTACCAAAAAAGTCATAGAAATTATTTGGAAAAAAAACTTTTTAAAAATAAATAAAATACTAAGAAATTTTCTACATATTTCTATTTATAGAAATTTTCTATTTATTTACAGAAAATTTCTTAGCAATTTCGTATTTTTGGAAACTTTCTTTATTTATAGAAATTTTTGTGGAAATTTTTAGTTATAGAAAATTTTTTATTTATAGAAAATTTCTTAAAAATTTGATAGTTTTAGAAAATTTCATAGAAATTTTTTAATTAATGAAAATTTCTTAAAATTTTTTTGTTTATAGAAAATTTCCCAGAAATTTTTTATTTATAGAAAATATCAGAAATTTTTTATATATAGAAAATTTCTCAGAAATTTTTTATTTATAGAAAATTTACCAGAAATTTCTTAGAAATTTTTTATTTGCAGAAAATTTCCTAAACATTTTTTATTTATAGATAATTCTTAGAATTTTTTTATTTATAGAAAATTTCTTAAACATTTTTTATTTATAGAATATTTCCCAGAAATTTTTTATTTATAAAATATTTCCCAGAAATTTTTTATTTATAAAAAATTTCGTAAAATCTTTTTTTATAGAAAATTTCTTAGAAATTTTTTATTTATAGAAAATTTCTTAGCAATTTTTTATTTATAGAAAATTTCTTAGCAATTTTTTATTTATAGAAAATTTCTTAGCAATTTTTTATTTACAGAAAATTTCTTAGAAATTTTTTATTTACAGAAAATTTCTTAAAATTTTTTTATTTATGGATAATTTCTTTATTTATAGAAAATTTCTTAACAATATTTTATTTATTGAAAACATGTTATTTTTTCAAAATTTCTTAGAAATTTTTTATTTATTGAAAATTTCTTAGAAATTTTTTTATTAATAGAAAATTTGTTAGAATTTTTTCATTTATAGAGAATTGCTTAACATTTTTTATTTATAGAAAATTACTTAGAATTTTTTATTTATAAAAAATTACTTAGATTTTTTATTTCAAGAAAATATCGTAGACATTGCTTATTTATAAAAAATTTTTTTAGATAGACGTTTTTGTTACTAATAAAAAATTTCTTAAATATTTCTCTATTTTAGAAAATTTTATTTTAGAACATTTTTTAAACCTTTTTTTATTTAAGAAAATTTATTAGAAGTTTTTTATTTATATAAAATTTTATCAGGTATAGAGAATGTTATTTATAGCAAATTTCGGAGCATTTATTAAAATATAGAAAATGGACAATTTTTTACTTGTAGACATTTTTTTATAAATTTTTTATTTATAGAAATTTTTTTGCGATTTTTTTATTTATAGAAAATTTCTTAATTTTTTTTATTTAAGCAAATGGAGTTGAAAATATTTAGAATTTTTTATTTATAGAAAATCTAAGAATTTTTATTTTTTTATAGAAAATTTCTTAGGATTTTTTTATTTATCGAAAATTGTTTAAACATTTTTTATAGCAAAGTTCCAAGATTATTTTGTTTATCGAAATCGTTTTTTCGATATCGATACGAGTAGAAAATTTCGAAGATATTTTTTTATTTTTAAAAAATCTTATATTTTTTATTTATAAAAATTTTGTTAGACAATTTTTTTAGAAAATTTCAGAATTTTTTTATTTGTAGGAAATTTCTTAGAAATTGTCTAAGAAATTTTCTATAATTCAAAAAAAAGGTTCCAAAATTTTCTATAAATAAAAAATTTCTAAGAAATTCTCTATAAATAAAAAAATGTTAAGAAAGTTTCTATAAATAAAAACTTGCTAAGAAATTTTCTATAAATAAAAAAATTTTTATAAATAAAAAGTTTTCAAGAGATTTTATATAAATAAAAATTTCTAAGAAATTTTATATAATCAAAAATTTCTTATGAATTTTATATAAAAAAATCCTAATAAATTTTATATAAATAAAAGATTTCTAATAAATTTTATATAAATAAAAACATTCTAATAAATTTTCTATAAATTAAATATATCTTAAAAATAAAAAAAATTTCTAGGAAAGTTTCTATAAATAAAAAAATTCTACGAAGTTTTTAATAAATACAAAATTCTAAGAAATTTTCTATAAAAAAATTCTAAGAAATTTTCTTTAAATAAAAAAATGTTAAGAAATTTTCTATAAATTCTAAGAAATTTTCTATAAAAAAAAATTCTAAAAATTTTCTATAAAAAAAAATTCTAGAAATTTTCTATAAGTAAAAATGTTTTAAGAAATTTTCTATAAATAAAAAATGTTGAATAAGACATTCTATGATAGTCCTTAATCTTTATATATAATCTTTATATATAAAATCCTTTGTACGTTTGTTAGTAACGCATGATCTCCGAAACCATAAAAGCGAATGGGGTGAAAATTGAACTACATATTCAGTTTGGGGTCAGTTTTAGAATTATTTTCACCGCGATAAATTGCGGAGTGGTCAAGTTATTTGGAAAATTCGCATTTCCATAGCGATTTGACTAAATTTTAAAATGTATTTGTGGTTTGTCTTGATAATAGTTGTTATATATGACTATAACCGGTCGATGTCGCTGTAGTTGTCAATATACATTTTGTTGTTGATTTTTTCCTGAAACTCGGGATGTATGCATTTTTTAATGAAATATCAATGAATTACAAACCAATATATCCTAAAAAGGACTGGCAGGACAACGTCTGCTGGGGTCAGCTAGTAACATATAATTATAAACAATTCCATGAAATTTTCTAGATATAAAAAAATTTCTTTAATCCCCAATTTCACCAACTCCGTTTAGAGCTAACTCAAAGTTAACAAATAAAATGTTCATACAATTTACAAGCTACAACTAAAGGTTAGTTCTAACTGTTGGATAACCGAAGACTGTGTAATTGGCCGTTAATTGGATATCAGACTTTTTGATACATTTTCTTTTTTTCCTTTAAACGGAAAAAATACGTGGAAAAAAACTGAAAAAAGAAAAACTAGTCACAGCTTTAGGACAAAACTTCTGTTGCTGAATTTTTTACTATATTCAATTAATATAAATTAAAATAATATTATAAGTATATGCAATTTTCTATGTTAAATATCCCTTATGAAACTCTCCTGTTCAATTTAGCTCTGCCATTCTCTAAAGCGTATGCTTTACTTAATAAATCCAACTAACATAACGTATACGGCCCTATGCTGCTCAGCCATTTCCCAGGGAACGTATAAGTAATATAAATTATGAGTTACGACTAATATACGTAAAATATTACAAAGTAGCATTAAATTCACACATACCAAATTATTTTCAATTTACATTCTAAATTCGTGAGGAAATCTAAATCATTTACATTTTCTCCCGTTTCAAAGCCAGATGTTAAGCATAGAAAATATTTTAATCAAAAATATCATTTACTTCCACATTTCATATACATTCACTCTCCGGTGCAAATGAAAAATGTTTACTTAAGTCAAAGGCATTACCGCAGTTAATGATTAAGATTTATAAAATAGAGAACAGAGAACAGAAAAACAAACGCCACATGTTTCTATCTCAACAAACCATTCTTAGCCTTATGTCTGAAAATCCCTTGGCACTCCAAAGAAAATCCCTATACAACACACTGACACACAAATTACGCTTAGCAAAAATAAACGAAAAAGAAATCCTTAGCCACCGCATCGCAGTCACAGTCACAAGAGAAAAAAAATAAAATAATCCTTATAATTTAAAAAAATGAATACAAATGAAATGCAAATAAATAATTACGACTTCTGTCAACCACTGCTGGGAGAACTTCTATGGAAGGAGACCTACTAGCATTGTTCATAAAAAAAAGGACGAACGAAAAAACAAAAAAAAAAGCAAAAATGTCACACATATCCCCGCCACATTTCTTTGCTGACATTTTTAGTTAATTGAGAAATATTTGTCGACAAGTACCACAAAATATTTACGAACTCGAATCACCCCCCCCCCCACCACCTCATCACCCAGGTTCTATAACATCCACAAACGCACACACTCACAAAGGATGAGGGGGGATATTATGACCTGATGTAAGTGTGAAATGAGGGGGTGACTAATCCAAGGATATTGTGGTAACACCTTTGGAAACCGATCCAGACCATATCCACCACCTCCAACATTCCATATCCCATACATTTGCTATATCCTCTAATGGAAATATTAATCCAAATAACTTTTCCCACACCTTGAGAAATTTACATATGATGTACAAAAACCACCTAGAGAAATAGGTGGTCCTCTAATGGTAACAGGTGCAGGGGGAGGGGCAGTAAGAGGGAGCGCTTTGATGTTATCCTGTGGTTGTGGATTTAATAAACACATATTTATATTTAATACGCTGCGCATACATATGTTATTACAAATAGTCATATCTGTACATAGGGTTTGTGCATAAGGATGTACCGATTTTTAAATCGAAACATTTTCGAATAAAAATTATAGAGCAACAAGGCGTATGATGAATATTATTTGAAATAATAATGAATGGAATTTTGTTCACATTGCCAAAAATTCTATAAAAAAAATCACTGAATTCACTGAAATATTTCTAAAATCATTTTTTATAAATAGGTAAACATTAAATTAAAAAAATTACATATTTTCTTAAAACAAAACTTCTAGGAAATTTTGAGAAATTACAATTATAAATAAAAACTATCTACGACTTTTTTTTTTAAAAGAAAAGAAATCTCAGACATTTTATTCTAAGAAATTTTCTATAATACTCAAAAAAATTATATTTATAGAAAATTTTAAGAAATTTATATATACTCAAAATTTGTTAACAAAATAATAAAAACTACTTAGATTTTTTTATATTATTTTCTTAGGAAATTTATGAAAATTGAATATATTTTTTTGAATTTATTTATTATTTACAGAAAATGTTTATTCGAAATGTTATTTTTTTTCACTGAAAATATTCTAGAAATATTATATTTGTTGAAATTTTTCTTAAAAGTTTGTACGTTTCCTAGAATTTCTAATGTAATTTGTTTCCTAAAAAAAATTTTAATTTATTTCTTTGTAGAAAAATTTCAAAAGCATGTTTTATTTATAGAATTTTTAATTATGAATGTATTAGAATTTTTTATTATTTGAAAATTTTTGATATTTGTTATTTCTAGAAAATTAAAACAAAGTATTTTTAGTTTTTTATTTATAAAAATTATTTATTCAACTTGTTGAATATTGTGGAAAATTATTTTTAGAAAATTTCCTGAACATTTTGTTTTAAGAAATGTAATATTTAGTTCATTTATAGAAAATTTTTCAAAATTTGTTTATTTATAGACATTTTCTTAGAAGTTTTTTATTTATAGAAAAATTTTTATAGACATTTTTGAGGTTTTTTTTATAGAAAGAAACATCTAATACATGTTTTTTATTTAATTTCTTAGAATTTTTGATTTATAGAAAATTTCTCAGCAATTTTTCTTCATAAATTTTTTGTAGAAATTTTTTATTTAAAAATTTTTGTAGAAATATTTTATTTAAAAATTTGTTGTATATTAAAATATATTATAATTTCTTTATTTTGTAAAAAATGTATTAGAAATGTTTTAATAAAATTTTGGATTTCTAAAAAAATATTTTTAGGAAATTTCTTTAAAGTGCTTTATTTATAGAAAACTGCATAGAATTTGTTTATTTCTAGATAATTTCAAGATATTTGTTACATATAGAAAATTGTTTATTAATAGAAAACTTTTATATTTAATTTATTAGGTATTTTTATATTTATAGAAATTTATTATTTACAGAAAATTTCTTAGGAATGTATATTTCTAAAACTGTCAGATAATTTATTTGTTTTTAAATTTTTTTTTAGAAATTTAATAGATTTATTAGATTACTTTAGAAAATTTCTTAGATATTTTTATAAATAGAATTTTTTATATATATGGAAAATTAAAAGAAAATTTTTTATTTGTAGAAAATTTATTAGATATATTTAACTTTTAGAAAATTTCAATTTTTGATAAAAAAAAATTAATTAGAATTTTTTTTATTTTTCGAAAAAATCTTTTTAATGTATAAAATTACTTGTTTGAAATGTTTTAGTTCTAGAAAATTTTGTACATTTAATTCAGTTTTTAATTATAGAAAATTTCTTAGTTTGTTTAGCTTACACTTTTTTTTAACATATCTTTATTTTTAGAAAATTTGATAAACATTTGTTATTTATAGACAATTTCGTAGAAATGATTTATTTATAAAAATAATTTCTTAAAATTTTTGAATCTTAACAAAATATATTCAGAAAATTGTTAAAAGTTTTGGATTCATAGAAATGTTATATTTTTATTTAAAGAAATTTGTATATATTTTTGTAAATTTATAAAATCTTTTTAGACATTTTTTACTAATAGAATGTCTTTTTTTGTTGCTTAAATTTTTAATTTTAAACGTTTTATATATATTTGTTTATTTATGGAAATTTTTTTATTAATAAACTAACTTCAAGAAATTTTCTATAAATAAACAAATATATATAAAACGTTTTAAATAAAAAATGTAAGCAACAAAAACAAACCAATTCTATTAGTAAAAAATATCTAAGAATATTTTACAAATGTACAAATTTGTATACAAATTTCTATAAATAAAAATATAATATTTTTATGAATCCAAAACGTTTAGAAAATTTTCTGAACATATTTTGTTAAGACTCAAAAATTTTAAGAAATTATTTCCATAAATAAATCATTTCTACAAAATTTCCTGTAAATAACGAATGTTTACGAAATTTTCTAAAAATAAAGATAAATATGTTAAAAAAAATTGTAAGTAAAAAATCTAAGAAATTTTTAATAAATAAATTTCTAATACATCTAAGAAATTATCCATAAATAAAAATTTCTAAGAAATTTTCTATAAATAAAAATTTCTAAAAATATAAAATTAAATTAAATAAAAAAATTCTAAAAAATACTCTTTGTCTATTTTTGCATATTTTGCATATTTCTAAGAAAATTTCTAATAAACTTCCAATAAATATATTTTTTTTTAGAAATTGTCTATAAATTAAAAAATTTCTAAAATTTTTCTACAAACAAGAAATATTTACAAATAGCAAATTTCTAAGTAATTTTCTATAAATACAAAATTTCCAAGAAATCTTCTATAAACACAAAATTTGGAAGAAATTTTCTATAAATACAAAATTTCGAAGAAATTTTCTTTAAATACAAAATTTCGAAGCAATTTTCTATAAATACAAAATTTCGAAGCACTTTTCTATAAATACAAAATTTCGAAGAAGTTTTCTATAAATACAAAATTTCCAAGAAATTTTCTATAAATATAAAATTTCCAAGAAATTTTCTATAAATATAAAATTTCCAAGAAATTTTCTATAAATATAAAATTTCTAATAAATTTTCTATAAATATAAAATTTCTAAGAAATTTTCTATAAATAAAAATAAAAAATTTTAAAAAATAAATCAGTAAATGAAAAACTTCGAAGACCATTTTCCACAAAAAAATGTCTCAGAAATTTTCTATAAATAAAAATAACAAATTTAAAAAAAATTAGTTAATAAAAAAAGTCGAAGAACATTTTCCAAAAAAAAAAATACTCAGAAATTTTCTATAAATAAAAATATCTAAGAAATTTTCCATAAATTTGCATATTTCTAAGAAAATTTCTATAAATCAAAAACGTCTAATAAGCTTCCAATTTTTTTTTTTTAGAAATTGTCAATAAATTAAAAAATTCCTACAATTTTTCTACAAATAAGAAATATTATATAAATACCAAATCTTTAAGAAAATGTCTATAAATATACTGCTATATATAAATAGCAAATTTCTAAATAATTTTCTATAAATAAGAAATTTTCTAAAAAAAATATTTATTATAACTTCTAAAATTTTTCTGTAAATATAAAATTCTAAAAAATTTTCTGTAAATAAAAATTTCTATTTATAGGAAAATTCTTGGAAATTTTGTAATTCTAGAAAAGTTTTAGAAGTAATATATTTATAAAAATTTTTTTAGAAAATTTATATTTATATAAAATTAGTTCGAAATTTTGTATAATAATTTTTTTAGAAATTGTCTATAAATTAACAAAATTCCTAAAATTTTTCTACAAATAAGAAATATTACATAAATAAATTAACAAATTCCTAAAATATTTCTGTAAATATAAAATTTTAAAAAATTTTCTGTAAATAAAAATGTTTAAGAAATATTCCATAAATAAAAAAATTCGAAAAAAAATCTAAAATAAAAAATTTAAGAAATTTTCTATAAATATTAAATCTTTAATAAATTTTCTACAATTTCTAAGAAACTTTCTAAAAATATAAAATTTCTAAGAAATTTTTTATAAATATAAAATTTCTAAGAAATTTTCTATAAATAAAAATAAAAAATTTTCTATAAATAAAAAATTTATAATAAATTTTCTATAAATAAATAATTTTCTTTTAATAAAAAATTTCTAAGAAATTTTCTATATATAAAATTTTTTTAATAACTTTTCTATAAATAAAATTTTTTTAAGAAATTTTCTATAAATAAAAAATTTGTAAAAAAATTTCTATAAATAAAAAATTCCTAAGAAATTACCCATAAAAAAATTTCTAAGAAATTTTCTATAAATAAAAAATTTCTAAGAAATTATCTACAAAAAAATTTGTGAGAAATTTTTTATAAATAAAAAAATTAACAAATGATTCTTCATGCTCGAGGTTTTGAAAATCAGTTATTCTACTTGGTAACGAAACATGGTCGAATAATATACCAAAATTATGAGAAATGAAAATAAAAAATGTCTAGGAAATTTTCTATAAATACCAAAATTTCTAGGAAATTTTCTATAAATACAAAATTTTTAGGAAAAATTTCTAAAAATTTTCTATAAATTAAAAATTTCTAAGAAATTTTTCATAAATACAAAATTTCAAAGAAATTTTCAATAAATACAAAATTTCGAAGAAATTGTCTATAAATTAACAAATTCTACAAATAAGAAATATTATATAAATAAATTAAGAAATTCCTAAAATTTTTCTACAAATAAGAAAATATTTATATTTATTATTAATAGAAATGTTTTCCAAATACCAAATCTCCAAGAAAATGTCTATAAATAGCAAATTTCTAAGATCTATATATAACTTCTAAAATTTTTCTGTAAATATAAAATTTTAAAAAATTTTGTGTAAATGAAAATTTCTAAGAAATATTCCATAAATAAAAAATTTCGAAAAAAATTTCTAAAATAAAAAATTTAAGAAATTTTCTATAAATATTAAATCTCTAATAAATTTTCTACAATATCTAAGAAACTTTCTAAATATATAAAATTTCTAAGAAATTTTCTATAAATATAAAATTTCAAGGAAATTTTCTATAAATATAAAATTTCAAGGAAATTTTCAATAAATAAAAAAATTCTAAGAAATAGAATTAAAAATTTATAAGAAACATTCTAAAAATTTTCAAAAAAATTAACGCCGTTTTTCATATGAATTATATAGAAAAAAAAACAATAAAATTAAATTATTTCGATACACCCTTATATTCACTCACACCTGCCATTTCTATGCGGGCTTATGCGCGTAACAATATGAGCTTTAATAAGAAGAAAAAAATATACATATGTGGACACATTGTAAAGCATACATAAGCTCTTGTATCTGTGACACAAATTCCCCGTTCGGTGTCGTCTATGTGTGTCGGAATGTGTTGGGGCTGGGGGGAAGGATATGCGAGTACCAGATGTCAGTATAAATGCTAGAGTGAGGAAGAGAGTAGTTCACCTATCTTGGAATGCAGTTCACCAAAGGTCCTGCGAACAAACCACAGCAAATAACAAAAAGAGGTTGAAAATAGTTGAACCTGTCCCGGTAAAGGTCTATGGCAAAATAACCCCACCTTAGATTACGCAAAAACAATTGTCGTCTTACCGGAATTACAGACAATTTGAGATAGTTTGTTTGTGTGCTTTTTAAGTGGGTAATATGTGAAAATATTTTTTCTTATTAAGGTTTACCAAGAACCATTTTGTGTGTGTATGACCTGAGAATTACCCGTATCATAATGTATATTATTATTATTTTGTTTTGTTTTTCTTTTTGCTTCTGTATATTCACAATCTGGCGCAGACATCGGGGCGTATAATTGCTTACAATAAGGCGATACTCATATTTAAATAATTAATGGCAACACCTGCTGTAGTGTATGTAATGTAATGATTGTACGAGTGTATACGAAAAATTACAAATTACTCTGTTCCCCCGCGAGTATGAGTGATATTCATTTATAATTTTTATTGCTTATACGCCTTAAGGGGAACGAAAGATGGAACTAAACGAAAGTTGGAAAAGGGGCGACGTGTCGTATAAGTAATATTAAATTCTGGAGATATTAATCATAAGCCCTGGCAAGGGCTGAAAGCAGCTGCATTTTAAGCGTGTTCTGCTGCAACACAATGGCAGCAAAATAAATGCATGATACAAATCTATCAATTGTAGTTATATTGGGTTGTAGTCTTGTAGGGGAAGGTAAAGATAAAAACAAAACAAGGGGAAGAATTGGAATCGTAAAGGAAAATAATACATACATGTATCAAATGAGGTGTGAATAATTTTAATTCCATATTAATTTAACATTAAATGTGACATATGCGAACTATAAAATAGTATTTTCATCATCAATTATTTATTGCAAAAACAATATAATATAAGTACAATATGGGGTATGAGTAATATTAATTACAAACTAATGGCTATGTACACAGTGGGAGATGCCAAAGTGGTTGTGATAATAACGCCAATTTTTTGTAAGATAAAAGTGAAATTACAAAAGTTTTTAGTAAGTAGTATAGCAGTTATTAAGGATCTAATATTTCACGAAATTTTAAACCTTTGGGGTGAGGGAGAAGAGGGTCAATATGGTTAGGCTAACTTTGGAGAAAATATTAGCACATAAACAAATTTAAGACAATCTGTCAACTCTTTCGAAAGTTCTAGTTGGAGGGACAAGAAATTTCCTTAAAATAAAAAAACTCTAAGAAATTTCTTTAAAATAAAAAAACTCTAAGAAATTTTCTTTAAAACTAACTAAAAAATATTCAAACAATTTTCTTAAAATAAAAAAATCTAAGAAATTCTCTATTAATAAAACAATTTTAAGTAATATAAACGTAAAATCTAAGAAAAAATGTCTACTAGTTTTCTCTAAATAAAAATATGTTAAGAAATTGTTTATAAATAAAATTTGTCAAGGAAAATTTTCTATTAATAAAAAAAATTCCTATAAATAAATAATTTATTGATAGTGAACATTAGAACAAATGATTCTTCAAACTTGATGAGGTTTTGAAAATCAGTTATTCTAATTGATAACGAAAAATGGTCGAATAATAAACGCATATTATGAGAAATGCAAATAAATAATTCTATGACATTTTATATAACTGCAACATTTCTAAGACATTGTGTAAAAATTATTGTTTTTCAAATAACAAGAAAACCTAGAAATTCTCTATAACTTAATAACAAACCTAAGACATTTTCCATAAATATAAAATTTTTAACTACAATATAAAAATTCTAAGTAATTTTCTATAAATAACAAATTTCTAAGAAATTTTCTACAAATAAACTATTTATCAAAAATAACTAAACAAATTAAAAAAAAAAAACTATAAATAAAACGTTGAAGAAATTATCCGCAAACAAAAAATGTCTATTAAATTTTATATAATTAAAAAAGTCTAAGAAACTATAAATAATCAAATTTCTACCAAATTTTCATAAATTAAAACATGACAAAATCTATAAGTCAAAAATGTCTAAAATTTTTAAAAAAAAATACAATATTTTTAAGAAATTTTTTACAAAAAAAATAATTAATTACCTATAAATAAAAAAATTCTAAGAAATTTTCATTAAACAAAAAATTTCTAACACATTTTTTAAACAAAAAATTAATAAAAAAAATTTAAATAAAAAATGTCTAAGAAATTATCTATGTATAAATTTGCATATTTCTATAAATCAAAAATGTCTAAAAAACTTTCAATATATATATTTTTTAAGAATTTTTGTAAAAAAAAAATAAGCAATATTTATAAAAACCAAATCTCTAAGAAAATGTCTACAAATAGCAAATTTCTAAGTAATTTTCTATAAATGTCTACCAAATTTTCATAAAAAGAAATTTTGTATAAATAAAAATATTTTTAAAATATTTTATATAAATAATTTTTTTGAATAAATTTTCTAAAAAAAAATCTATATAATTTTTATATAAATTAAAATTTTTAAGAAATTTTCTATAAATAAAAAATTTAGAAGAAATTTTCTTAAATTACACAAAATCGAAGAAATTTTCTATAAATACATAATTTCGAAGATAAATGCATAATTTTGAAGAAGTTTTCTATAAGTACAATATTTCGAAGAAATTTTCTATAAGTAAAAAATTTCGAAGAAATTTAATAAATATAAATTTCTAATCATAGTTTTGTTTTTGACTATTGAGTTCGAAATTTCTAAGAAATTTTCTATAAATAAAAAATGTCGAAGAAATTTTCTATGAAGAAAAAATTTTCTATAAATGCAAAATTTTTAAGAAATTTTCTATAAATGACAAATTTCTAATAAATTTTCTAAAAAATTTTCAATTCATAGAAATTTTCTATAAATACAAAATTTCGAAGACATTTTCTATAAATACAAAATTTCGAAGAAATTTTCTTAAATTACACAAAATCGAAGAAATTTTCTATAAATACATAATTTCGAAGATAAATGCATAATTTTGAAGAAGTTTTCTATAAGTACAATATTTCGAAGAAATTTTCTATAAGTAAAAAATTTCGAAGAAATTTTTTATAAGTACCAAATTTCGAAAAAAATTTATATAAATAAAAAATTTATATAAATTAAAAATTTCTTTAAATAAAAAATTTTCTTTAAATAAAAAATTTTCTTTAAATAAAAATTTCGAAGAAATTTTCTATAAAAATTTCTAACAAATTTGGTAGAAATTTCTTTGAAATTTTTCGAAGAAATTTTCTATAAATACAAAATTTCGAAAAAATTTTCTATAAATACAAAATTTTGAAAAAATTGTCTATAAATACAAAATTTCGAAGAAATTTTCTATTAATACAAAATTGCGAAAAAATTATCTATAAAAACAAAAATTCGGAAGAAAGTTTCTATAAATAAAAATTTTCGAAGAAATTTTCTATAAATACAAATTTTCGAAGAAATTTAATAAATATAAATTTCTAATCATAGTTTTGTTTTTGACTATTGAGTTCGAAATTTCTAAGAAATTTTCTATAAATAAAAAATGTCGAAGAAATTTTCTATGAAGAAAAAATTTTCTATAAATGCAAAATTTTTAAGAAATTTTCTATAAATGACAAATTTCTAATAAATTTTCTAAAAAATTTTCAATTCATAGAAATTTTCTATAAATACAAAATTTCGAAGACATTTTCTATAAATACAAAATTTCGAAGAAATTTTTTATAAATACAAAATTTTGAAGAAATTTTCTATAAATACAAAATTTCGAAGAAATTTTCTATAAATACAAAATATCGAAGAAATTTTCTATTAATACGAAATTGCGAAGAAATTATCTATAAAAACAAAAATTCCGAAAAAATTTTCTATAAATATAAAAATTTTAATAAATTTTAATAAATATAAATTTCTAAGAAATTTTCTACAAATAAAAAATTTCATCGAAATTTTTTATTTATAGAAAATTTCTTCGACATTTTATATTTATAGACAATGTCTTCCAATTTTTGCATTAATAGAAAATTTCTTCGAAACTTTGTATTTGTAGAAAATTTCTTCGAAATTTGTATTTATAGAAAATTTCTTCGAAATTTTGTATTTATAGAAAATTTCTTCGAAATTTTGTATTTATAGAAAATTTCTTCAAAATTTTGTATTTATAGAAAATTTCTTAGAAATTTATATTTATTAAATAACTTCGAAATTTTGTATTTATAGAAAATTTCTTCGGAATTTTTGTTTTATAGATAATTTCTTAGCAATTTTGTATTAATAGAAAATTTCTTCGAAATTTTGTATTTATAGAAAATTTCTTCGAATTTTTTTTTAATTTCTTTGAAATTTCTTATATATGGAAAATTTCTTAGAAATTTTTTATTGAAAGAAAATTTCTTAGAAATTTGTTATTTAAAGAAAATTTCTTAGAAATTTATTATTTATAAAATTTTTTTTCGAAATTTTGTACTTATAAAAAATGTCTGAAAGTTTGCATTAATCTTCGAAATTATGTATTTATAGAAAATGTCTTCGATATTATGTATTTGAAGGAAATTTCTTCGAAATTTTTTATTTATAAAAATTTTTATTTATATAAAAATAATATAGATTTTTTTTTTAGAAAATTTCTTAAAAAAAAATTATTTATATAAAATATCTTAAAAATATTTTTATTTATACAAAATTTCTTTTTATGAAAATTTGGTAGACATTTATAGAGGATTACTTAGAAATTTTTCTACATGTAGATATTTTCTTAGAGATTTGGTTTTTATAATGTTTATTTGTGGAAAATTTCTTAAAACAATATATATATTGAAAGTTTGTTAGACATTTTTGATTTATGAAATATGCAAATTTATGATAATTTCTTAGAAATTTTTTATTTAAAATTTCTTTAGAAATTTTTTGTTTAAAAAATTTATTAGAAATTTTTTGTTTAATGAAAATTTCTTGGAAATTTTTTATTTATAGGTAATTAATTAGTTTTTTTGTACAAAATGTCTTAAAAATATTGTATTTTTTTAAAATTTCTTAGACATTTTTGACTTACAGATTTTGTCATGTTTTAATTTGGGAAAATTTGGTAGAAATGTGATTATTTATAGTTTCATAGACTTTTTTAATTACATATATACAATTTAATAGAAATTTTTTATTTGCGGATAATTTCTTCAACGTTTTATTTATAGTGTTTTTTTTAAATTTGTTTAGTTATTTTTGTTAAAAAGTTTATTTGTAGAAAATTTCTTAGAAATTTGTTATTTATAGAAAATTACTGAGAATTTTTATATTGTAGTTAAAAATTTTATATTTATGGAAAATGTCTTAGGTTTGTTATTAAGTTATAGAGAATTTCTAGGTTTTCTTGTTATTTGAAAAACAATAATTTTGACACAATTTCATAAAAATGTTGCATTTATGTATATAAAATGTCATAGAATTATTTATTTGCATTTCTCATAATTTGCGTTTATTATTCGGCCATTTTTCGTTACCAATTAGAATAACTGATTTTTAAAAAAAATTTCTTAGAAATTTTTAAAAAAATTTTAAAAAAAATTTCTTAGAAATTTTTTTTATTTATAGAAAATTTCTTGGAATTTTTTTATTTATAAAAAATTTCTTGGAATTTTTTTATTTATAGAAAATTTTCTTAGAAAGAAACTTTTTATTTGTAGAAAATTTCTTAGAACATTTTTAATTTATAGAAAATTTGTTAGCAATTTTTTATTTAAAGAAAATTTCTTAGCAATTTTTTATTTAAAGAAAATTTCTTAGAAATATAATAATAGATTTTATTTTTATTTTAAGTCCTAAACATTTCCCAAAAAAGCTTGGAATTATTGTTATTCTCAAATACTAAATCTATATGTGGGGGAAATTTGCAACAAGGATATAATTAGAAGCAGTGAAATTAGAGAAACAATCTAAATGAGGGAGAATGTTTTATATCTATGAGCATTCTCATTGTTCTTTCGTTTTTGTTTTGCAAGTCTCATAATAATAGACACTTGAAACTTACAACAAACTTCATACACATGTAACTGTATTCAAACAGAGTGTGACATTAACCAGCAATTCAAAAAAAAACAGAAACAACAGGACGCCAGCCGAGCAATAACAACAACAAATCGTGTTAACTGTTGCCAGGATTATTTGTGTTGACACAATGGCGTCACACAATGACATTAGCGAAAGAGGGCTAAAACACAAACAAACAAAAAACCCTACACTGTGCAATGCTCAGGCTCACGTACGCTACTCACACTCTTGGCCACCCACATCGGCAGCATTGTGACATTTAACCACAGCCACCATATGCATGAGTCGTAGAGACACACATACTCGTACATGTATGTATGTTGATGTGAATGTAATTTTTTGTAGGTGTTTAGTCTATAGGAATACTCGTGTATACACTGAGATAGAGATCTGGGAAAAATAATTTCTTTGGTTCTATGTATTCTGCTCTGCTAAGGCTAAGGCTTACGATTAGAGGTTTCGTAGTGGTGTGGATTTTTACCCAAAAAGGATTAACATAAATTCCAATTTTTGGCGACATTGAAAAATCCGGTATTCTTTTGTAAAAACCGCAAAGTTATTTTGAGTAATTAAATAATTTAATATGTATTTTAATTAATTACATGAGGAACGAAAAAAAATGAGTAATATTATTCATTAAATTTGAGAAGATTTACAGAATTAATTAATTCGTATCAGCCGACGTATGAGTAATAGTAATTAATACCTAAAGAAATATTAAAAGACGTATAAGTAATATTAATTGTCTGTAAGATATTTACAGAAATGTGACTAGTGTTAGTAGAGCGACAAAATCCAATAAGACTTTTACAATTTAAAATTCCATTTTACTATTGTATTATTTCCATTATATTGTAAAATTCCATTGTATTATTAAAAAAAAATTCTAACTGGCGTATGAGTAATTTTATTCAAACATTTGAATAGTTGTTGGTTGAATAACGCAAATATCCCACTAAATTATATATTAGAAGATTTTTCAAAAACCAAATGTAAATAGAATCGAGTATGAGTGATATTAATTATCCAAAGAATTGGGAAATGTTCGAGAAATATATGTATCTAATCGGCTCAATATCGAAGTAATCACATGAAGTATGACATGACATACTTCATGTGATTGACATGACAAGTATGACATAACAAAAAAGAAAGCAAAATTAAAAAACTTCATAAAATTGTCAAATTGAGAATAAAATTACTTGGAAATTCTCAAATATTGTAAATAATTTCTAGACATTTAGTGTAAAGATAAAAAAGATCAAATAGTGTAACTGATTTGAAAACTTTAGATTCGCAAAGATCAAAAAATCAAATGTAGTTTTTATGATAAATTGAAAAAATTTGTGTTTTAATTTAGATAAAATTACTGAAGCAAGATTTCACTTTTATGAGCGATAATATTTATTTGATGTTATATCTGACATCAAATACATAAATGATGAAAAAAAAACAATTGTAACAGATAACGTATGAGTAACATTAATTAAAAATGATGATAAACAAAATACTTTGTTTTGCAGGCAATGTAATTAATGTCTTGTTTTAAATTACTTTCAAGTTGTCGGAAGAAAAAACAATTTTTAAATGAAATTAAATATATAAATTACTTCTCTAGAGTTTTTATAAGAAAACATATTTTGAAAAAAAAAATTAAATTGATAACTTACCTTTCTTCCATTTAAAGAATTGAAAATTCAAAGTCCATGAAAATCATCTGAAATTGGAAAGAAAAAGTTTAGTTTAGTTTTAGTTTAGAATAAAAAAAGTTATATTAATTTGAAAGTATAATTTCACATAAATTAGTATTTCTCTAAATGCAGCAGCTTTTTTTCTTATTATAATTGAAAATAAATAATAGGAGTCGTAAGTGAATGTGGAAAAAATAAGCAAAGAACCTCGAATCGAATGAGTAATTTAAATAGATAATATAGGAAAACAAATAATATTAATTATACGACCGGATGGCAAACATATGTAAAGAACCTCTCTCTAGTCGTATGAGTAATATAAATATGATATTTGTAGAGCACATGGGCTAGTTCTACGAGGAAGAATCTATTTTTATTTAGTTTAGAATATAAAACTTAACAAAAGTTATATTTATTCGAATGCAGGAGATATTTGCAAAAATTGTTTGCTCCAAGAAAGCAGTGTCTAGAAATTATCTAAAAAAAAAGATAAATTAAATTAAAGATTTTTTAAAATGTATTCACTGACAATTATTTATTGGAAAAATAAAAAGCTAAGTGAATTTTTTTGAAAATAGTTTATTGAAAGACATCAATCGTAGAGTTTTTTAAAAATTATTTACTCAAATAAACTCGATTGTATATTTCTCTGAAATGTATTTACGGAAACCAAAATTTTTTTTAAATCATTTACTGCAAGAAAATCAATTGTAAATTTTTCTAAAAATTCTGTGTTGCAGGAAAATCAATAATACGCTTTTTAAAAATCATATATTGAAAAGAAATCGTTCATAGTTTTTATGTATAACGAATTGTTTACCGACTGAAAATTATTAGATTTTTCTTAAAATTATTTACTGCAACAAAATCAATCGAAATTTGTTTCTAAATCATTTTTATTGTCATTCTTAGGGTTTTGTAAAAAATGTTTATTGCAAAAATATTAATCCTAAGTTTGTCTACAAATTATTTACTGAAAGAAAATGGATTTTAGATTTTCTTGAAAATTATTTACAACAAAATTTTTTAAATAATTATCTACTAAAATAAAATCAATTTTTCTCGAAATTATTTTCTGAAAAAATCAATTTTAGATTTTTCTAAAAATTATTTACTAAACGAAAATCAATTATAGTTTTTTTTAAGAATTATTATATTATTCTAAAACTTGTTTTCTGTAAAGAAATGCACCTTATTTAAAAGAAAATCGCAATCAGATTTTTTCAAGAAAATATTTTCTGAAAGAAAAACATTTGTAGATTTTTCTAAAAATTATTTATTGAATTAAATTAAGTCTTAGAATTTTCTAAAAATACTTTCCTGACAGCAAATCAATTGATTTTGTTTCCAAACCGTTTTTGAGAAAAGAAAATCAATTGAAAGTTTTCTCAAAAATGTTTATTGAAAAAATATAATTTAAAAATTAAAGTTTAAAATTTATTTACGGAAATAAAATTAATTTTAGAACATTTTAAAAATAATTTATTGAAATAAAATCAGTAGTAGATTTTTGTAAAAATGCATTACAGAAAGAAACTATTATTCAAAATTTCAAACTTTCAATGAAAATTATTTATTGGAAAAATAAAAAGCAAAGTGAATGTTTTTGAAAATAGTTTATTGAAAGACATCAATCGTAGAATTTTTTAAAAATTATTTACTGAAAGAAAATCAATTGTATATTTATTTATATTGTATATTTATTGAAGCAAAATCAATTTTTAATAATTACCTACTGAAAGAAAATCAATTTTTATAAAAGTTATAATTATTCTGAAAAAATTAATTTTAGATTTTTCTAAAAAATATTTACTAAACGAAAATCAATTATAGATTTTTTTTTAAATTATTATATTATTTCTTGTATTCTGTAAAGAAATGCACCTTATTTATTTACTGAAATAAATTTTGTCTTAGAATTTTCTAAAAAGTTTTTACTAAAATAAAATCAACTGAAATTTTTTCTAAACCGTTTTTGAGGAAATTGCATTGAAGGTTTTCTCAGAATGTTTATTGAAAAAAAAAGGTAAACTAAAAATTTGTTTAAAATTGATTTACAGAAAGAAAATGGATTTTTCAAAATATTATTTACTGGGAGAAAATTAATCGTAGATTTTTCTAAAAATTATTTAAAGAATATTTAGAAAATATTTACCAAAAGAAAATTAATCGTAGATTTTCCTAAAAATTATTTAAAAAAAGAATGTCAATCGCAGATTTTTCTAAAAATTATTTTCTAAAAGAAAATCATTCGTAGATTTTTTCCTAAAAATTAGGTATTGAAAGAAAATTAATTTTAAGAATTGATTACTGAGAGAAAAATAAAATGGAATTTTCTAAAAAAAAAAACTTTTTAAAAAATTTTATTGAATCAAAATCAATAGCAGATTTTTGTACACAATATTAGTTGCCGAAAGAAAATTGAGCTTAATTTTTTTAAAATAATTATTTATTGAAAGAAAATCAATTGCAGATTTTTCTACAAATTATTTACTGAATGGGAATACATCGAATTTTTTAAAAAAAAATTAAATAGATTTTTTTAAAAATAGTTTATTGAAATAAATTTGATCTTATAAAAATTTAATTTTTATAATTTTTCTCAAAAATGTTTACTGAAAAAATCTAATCTAAAAATTAAAAGAAAATTAATTTTAGAACATTTTAAAAATAATTTATTGAAATAAAATCAGTAGCAGATTTTTGTAAAAATTAATTACAGAATGAAGCTATTGTTATTTTAAATAATTGTTAATCAAAATTGTTAATAATTAAAAGAAAATTAATAATATATATTTTTTAAAATTAATTTATTGAAAGAACCGTAATCGTAGATTTTTCTAATAATTAATTGCCAAAAGGAAGTCAATGGCAGATTTTTTCAAAACGTTTTTTACTGCGAGAAAATTAATCGTAGATTTTTTTAAAATTATTTATTGAAAGAAAAATATAGGTATATTTTTGTAAAAATTATTTACTGAAAGAAAATCAAATATACAGATTTCTTTGCAAAATATTTACTGAATAAAAATCATTTGTAAACTTTTCTAAAAATTATTTACTTAAAGAAAATTAATCGCAGACTTTGCTAAAAGTTATTTACTGCAAGAAAATTTATCGCTGATTTTTCTAAAAATTATTTAAAGAAAGAAAGTCGATCGCAGATTTTTCTGAACATTATTTTCTGAAATAAAATCATTCGTAGATTTTTTCCTAAAAATTAGGTATTGAAAGAAAATTAATTTTAAGAATTGATTACTGAGAGAAAATTAATAAAGGAATTTTCTAAAAATAAACTTGTTTCTATAATAATATAGAAACAAAATGGTCTTGAAGCCGGGAGAGTATCCTAGTTAGAATCACAATAAACTTTTTAAAAAAAAATTATTGAATCAAAGTCAATAGCAGATTTGTCTATACATTATTAGTTGCCGTAAGAAAATTGAGCATAATTTTTTTTAAATAATTATTTATTGAAAAAAAAAATCAATTGAAGATTTTTCTACAAATTATTTACTGAATAGGAATAAATCGATTTTTTTAAAAATAATTTATTGAAATAAATTTAATCTTATAATAAGAAAACTGAAGGTTTTCTCAAAATGTTTATTGAAAAAATGTAATCCAAAAATTAAAGTTTAAAGTTTATTTACGGAAATAAAAATTAATTTTAGAACATTTTAAAAATAATTTATTGAAATAAAATCAGTAGCAGATTTTTGTAAAAATTAATTACAGAAAGAAGCTATTATTATTTTAAATAATTGTTCATTGAAATTGTTAATAATTAAAAGCAAATTAATAATTGACTTTGTTTTAAATGCATTTCTTGAAAGAAACGAAATCGTATATTTTTCTAATAATTAATTGCCAAAAGAAAGTCAATGGCAGACTTTTTCAAAAAATTATTTACTGGGAGAAAATTAATCGTAGATTTTTCTAAAAGTTATTTATTGAAAGAAAAGTATAGGTATATTTTTGTAAAAATTATTTACTAAAAGATACTCAAATATATATTTCTTGGCAGAATATTTACTGAATACAAATCATTTGTAGATTTGATATTTTCTGAAAGAAAATTATTCGTAGATTTTTCTAAAAATTATTTATTAAAATAAATTTAATCATAGAATTTTCTAAAAAGTTTTCAATAAAAGAAAATCATCTGAAATTTTTTCTAAACCGTTTATGAGAAAAAAAAATCAATTGAAGATTTTCTCAAAAATGTTTATTGAAAAAATGTAATTTAAAAATTGGTTTAAAATTGATTTACAAAAAGAAACTGGATTTTAGAAAATTTTAAAAATAATTTATTGAAAAAAAAATCGGTAGTAGATTTTTGTAAAAATTAATTACAGACAGAAACTATTATTATTTTATATAATTGTAATTAAAAGAAAATCGATTAAAGTAATTAAAAGAAAATCAATAATTGACTTTGTTTTAAATCCACTTCTTGAAAGAAGCGTATTCGTAGATTTTTTAATAATTATTTGCCAAAAGGAAGTCAAGGGCAGATTTTTTCCAAAAATTATTTACTGGGAGAAAAGTATAGGTATATTTTTGTAATAATTATTTACTGAAAGAAAATAAAATATAGATTTCTTTGCAAAATATATACTGAATAAAAAGCATTTGTAGATTTTTCTAAAAATTATTTACTAAAAGAAAATCAATTGTAGACTTTTCTAAAAATTATTTAGTAAAAGAAAATTAATTGTAGATTTTTCTAAAAATTATTTACTAAAAGAAAATCAATCGTAGACTTTTTTAAAAAATATTTTCTGAATGTACTGAAAGAAAATTAATTTTAAAAATTGTTTACTGAGAGAAAATTAATAACGGATATTTATAAATAACTTTTTAATGATTTTTTATGATTTTTTATGATTTTGATTTTTCGAAAACTTTTCTAAAACGTGTTTTTGGAATGAAAATCAAACATAGATTTCTTCGCAAAATATTTACTGAATAAACAACATTTGTAGATTTTTCGAAAAATTATTTACTAAAGGAAAATCAATCGTAGACTTTTCGAAAAATTATTTACTGAAAGAAAATTAATCGTAGATTTTTCTACAAATTATTTTAAGAAAGAAAGTCAATCGCAGATTTTTCTAACAAATATTTTCTGCAAGAAAATCATTTGTAGATTTTTTTCTAAAAATTATGTACTGAAAGAAAATTAATTTTAAGAATTGATTACTGCGAGAAAATTAATAACGGAATTTCCTAAAAAAAAAACGTTTTAAAAATTTTTGATTGAAATAAAATCAATAGCAGATTTTTGTAAACATTATTTACCTAAAGAAAATTGAGCATACTTTTTTAAAATAATTATTTATTAAAAAAAAAACAATTGTTGATTTTTTTTAGAAATTATTTACTGAAAGGGAATAAATCTAAAATTTGTCTGAAAGAAAATCATTTACTATATATTTTTGAACATCTTGTCGTATGAGTAATATATGAGTTTGGCATATAAAGTCAACGCCTTTCATATTAAAGAATTAAACGTTTTGGCTTTAAAAGTAAGTGAAATGTCTCAAATACTTATAGTAAATTTACGTTATTGTAAATTTTCTAAAGTAAAAGTTAATTTATATTACTTATACGCCATGATGGCCGTTATAAAAAAATTTTAACTTCATAAAATATTCTAAAGATAATCTAAAACCTCTCACTTGCTTTATTTTTCTTCAAATAAATATTTTGTTTCTTGAATTATGGCGTCATATCTTGTTAATATCAAAATCATTCGTAAGGAAAATCGTAATTTGAAAATTTCCAAACAAAATTGCCAAAAACTTCTATGGGTAATACTTTTTATATTCTCGTTCATTTTTGATTACTGTAAGTTGTCGTTAGGTAAAGTTTTGCTTAATTTAACACTATATATCTTATTAATATCAATCATACGCCACGATGCACGAAATGGAATAAGTTCGAATTTATACCGGATTTCTTATTGTTTCCGACAATTGTTCGGCTGTTTTATGTCATTGAAGTGATTTTATAAAAAAAAGTCTCTAATGCCTAGGATTATTTAGCTTAGAAAGCTTTACAAATCCCATCTAAATTCCCTTAGTTTTGTAACCTCTTGCTTGTGTTCGTCCTTGCCCGTCAAAATTCTTCCTTTCTAGCAGTTTTGTTTGAATTTGGTAACCCTAACACTCCAGATAATTCACATACCATATTTGACTGCTGTTCCTAAGGATGATGATGACGATGCAGATGCTTCTATTGCTGCTCCTGCTGCTGCTGATGATGAGGCGACGAAGGATGACAGCTAAGAAGGATATAATGAAATCCGTTATTATACGCTGTTTTTTTAAGAGAGTGTGAGGGAGAGTTTGGTTGTGTATAGAAATGAACAAGTGTCAGGATTACAATCTTCATGTGTTCGCGCTTCAAGTGTTTCCTTCACAGGATAAATATATATAAACAGAAACAACAACGGGATCAGGAGGAGCAATAGCAGCAGCAGCAACATCATCAACAACAACAATAGAAACCAGCAACGACATTAAGTGCATAATACATATTTAACATTTAAACACGTACACAGAATATTTGAAAAGCAGAAGAAAAAAATAATACCCCAGGACTATATGGAATACCAAAGCAAGGCAAATTTGAATGTCCTTACAGGTCCTTCCTCCACTCCACTCCATTCAATTTAGAATTTTCATTCTTTTCACTCCTTCTTAAATTGTACAAAATGCGTGTCCTTTAGATTCCTTTCATCAACTTTAGTTGAGTTCTCTGTTCTACTGTTTTTTGAAGATTTTTTTCCTTTTTCTTAATAAAATGATATATTGGAATTTCTGTCTAAATATGATTAAATCCTCGTTGGTTTCCTTGACTCGCTTCGGCCTGATCCTCTTTAACAAATGTCATAGGACCTACAAAGGGACATTAAGAGGAGAGAGAGAGTACGGGGCAACAAATGGAATTCTCTATATATCATGTCTTGGCAATAATACCCACTCAGTCATTTCTCATTTTGCAGGAGAACAAAAAAACAACAGCAGAAAAAACACTACAAGTCTATAAAAAATCTACTCAAAACATTTTATATCCGGTTATGGGTGAGAATATCCCGTGTTAGTGATGTGAATGTGTATGAGTGTATGTGTTCATTTAGAGGAGGAGGCTAAGCCGTCAGGAAGTAAAGTGGTTCATTATGATTTATGGTGCCAAAGGAAATACACCCGTCGTTCCCGCGGAACTTTTCGTGTCGTCTTTGTTTTTTTGGCAATTTTTTATTTTTTAAGTTTTCTTTTTCGCTTTAGCGCAATAGCACATCAAAAATGGCGAAATGATTCGGAAGTGAGGCTACATAGGCCTCCAGAAACTCTTCGAGAAAATTTAGAAATGTTTTCTTAAATAAATAAGAAAAAAAATAAACTAAAATAAAATAAAATAAAATAAAATAAATAAAATAAAATAAAATAAAATAAAATAAAATAAAATAAAATAAAATAAAATAAAATAAAATAAAATAAAATAAAATAAAATAAAATAAAATAAAATAAAATAAAATAAAATAAAATAAAATAAAATAAAATAAAATAAAATAAAATAAAATAAAATAAAATAAAATAAAATAAAATAAAATAAAATAAAATAAAATAAAATAAAATAAAATAAAATAAAATAAAATAAAATAAAATAAAATAAAATAAAATAAAATAAAATAAAATAAAATAAAATAAAATAAAATAAAATAAAATAAAATAAAATAAAATAAAATAAAATAAAATAAAATAAAATAAAATAAAATAAAATAAAATAAAATAAAATAAAATAAAATAAAATAAAATAAAATAAAATAAAATAAAATAAAATAAAATAAAATAAAATAAAATAAAATAAAATAAAATAAAATAAAATAAAATAAAATAAAATAAAATAAAATAAAATAAAATAAAATAAAATAAAATAAAATAAAATAAAATAAAATAAAATAAAATAAAATAAAATAAAATAAAATAAAATAAAATAAAATAAAATAAAATAAAATAAAATAAAATAAAATAAAATAAAATAAAATAAAATAAAATAAAATAAAATAAAATAAAATAAAATAAAATAAAATAAAATAAAATAAAATAAAATAAAATAAAATAAAATAAAATAAAATAAAATAAAATAAAATAAAATAAAATAAAATAAAATAAAATAAAATAAAATAAAATAAAATAAAATAAAATAAAATAAAATAAAATAAAATAAAATAAAATAAAATAAAATAAAATAAAATAAAATAAAATAAAATAAAATAAAATAAAATAAAATAAAATAAAATAAAATAAAATAAAATAAAATAAAATAAAATAAAATAAAATAAAATAAAATAAAATAAAATAAAATAAAATAAAATAAAATAAAATAAAATAAAATAAAATAAAATAAAATAAAATAAAATAAAATAAAATAAAATAAAATAAAATAAAATAAAATAAAATAAAATAAAATAAAATAAAATAAAATAAAATAAAATAAAATAAAATAAAATAAAATAAAATAAAATAAAATAAAATAAAATAAAATAAAATAAAATAAAATAAATCATATATCAAAATGAAATAAATTTTAGAGTGAAATTCGATAGTGTATGTATATAATTTTCAGACTTATGAAAGATAATAATTATTGTTCCTTGGTAGCGTATTATTATTAAATAATTTATAATTACATACAATTTTCAGACTTATGACTGATAGTAATTTGTGGTTCTCAATAGGTATGATTAATATGAATTAACCAAAAAAATGTTTTAAATATGTAAAAAAAAATTCGACTTAAAAAAACTTGGAATTAATAAAAAAATAAAATATGAAAACGGATCCATATCTGAAGTAATATAAGTGTAATTTCAGACGTATGCGTACTACTAATTTCTATTCCTTGGTGGTGTATGATTAATATCAAATAATTTTTAAATTTGTTTAAAATTACGGCTTTAGTTATTCTGATTTCGTGTTTATATTTAAAAGCAAAACGCAAAGTGGTTGATGTTTCTGAAACATAAGTCCCAAGTGGTTGATGTTTCTGAAACATAAGTCCCATGAAACACTTCATGGAGATCTGGAAATTTTCTCCCATCGAAATTTAACAAATCTTCGGACATGCAATACTCCTTTTAGAACCAATCTCAAATTCGATGATTGTGCACATATGATCTCATCGCCACTGTTAATACAGCATTAAAAGGTTTAGCTTTAAATGTAATTGGAATTTTTTAAATTCACTTCAATTTGTTTGAGTTATAGACAATTTTTAAAAATAAGATTTAATTAATAGTACTTATACGCCATGGTGGACTATTAGGAAAAATGATAATTTCTAGAAAAAAAAATCCCTGAAATAATGGAAATAACTCAACATGCTTTATTTGTCTAAATAATTGCCAATATATTCTTGAGTTATAACGCTATATTTTGTTTAAATCAATCATATGTACGTTACAAAGAGCAAAATTTGATCAGTTTCGTAGGTTTTAATATTTGTTTTGCAAATACTAATTTATTTAACTTTTCCTTCCTTATCAGCTACTATAACATTGCTTTGGACAATCTATCATAATATCAATCATACGCCACGATACGAAATATATATATTTTCTTCCCGTTTAGGAGGCCAACACATATTAAAAAATGAGTTAATATTTCCTATCCTTATCATATTTAAAGAGTTTCATCCGTGAACTGTACGCGACATATTCAGTACACTCTCAATTCCAATGGCATCTTTTGTGTATTTAAAGATAAGCGAAATTTATAAATAAATACTCTCAAACAGGAAAAAAAAACAATAATAAATTATAATTCTTTCTTTCTCAGTAAAGAAAAATAAAAACTTAAAACAAAACTAATAAATTATAAACATATTGTAGAAAAAACAATAAAAAAAAACAATATGGGGAAGAAAACGCAAAAATCAATGAAGGGAGGGAAGGAAAGTGACTTTGGGGGTGAGGGAAAACAAGAAAAAAATCAATGTATACAATTTACAATAATAGAAAATGTCATAACCAATATGTTCAACAAATTTATTACTGATTTAATATACACATTAGACCGTATCGAATTTATTTTGAGAATGGAAATTTGATAGAGATTTTCAGAGTGGGAAAAAGTTTCACAAATAGTCACACTTGTGAAAGTATATGAGTATATGAAGAAATATTTAAAATATTCTATACAAATTTTAATTTCCAGGTTTGGAAAATAGTATTTTTTTACTTGACTTGTATATAAGTTTCAAACGGATGAGTGATATTATTATGTGACACATTGTGGCGAATGATTAATACATATAGAAAAGTTCTCCCTGGAGAAGTTTTCCTATAGAAAAGTTCTCCCCGGAGAAGTTTTCCTATAGAAATTTTATTCCTGGAGAAGTTTTCCTATAGAAATGTTATTCCTGGAGAA